>OY754939.1:5286603-5291603 GCA_963576515.1 Cryptocephalus primarius
GAAAACTAGGAATGATATATATTGTGTTGATTTTATTCTGATGACGTAGTTAGAAATTATAACTTCCGCGAGATAGCTCAACCCTTCTAGAGGAGTACCACAGCGCTGATCCTATTGAGAGGTTTATACAAAGTTTTCGTCTACCGCCCCGATTAAATTAAGCAAAAAGGTAATAAAAATATAAACGGGACGTGTAAAATCTAGCCAAGGCAAGACTTCGAAACTCCCCTACCGTATACTCCTGATAAAACGGGAGCAAAAAGCTCCTTCTTCCCGAAAGTAATAAACACGCTACTGCGGCGTAATCTAGCATTACGCGGTTATAGGCGAGAAGGAAAGTGTGCAATTTTCCCTGCAGTCCTTAAACGCCCGTAGATTACGGGACCGGGACCTGAAAAGGAAATCCTAGGTGCCGTAAATCGGCGCAGGAATCTGAGCGTGTGCGTGTGCGTTTGCGTGTGAGTGTGCGTGTGCGTGTGCGTGTGCGTGTGCGTGTGCGTGTGCGTGTGCGTGTGCGTGTGCGTGTGCGTGTGCGTGTGCGTGTGCGTGTGCGTGTGCGTGTGCGTGTGCGTGTGCGTGTGCGTGTGCGTGTGCGTGTGCGTGTGCGTGTGCGTGTGCGTGTGCGTGTGCGTGTGCGTGTGCGTGTGCGTGTGCGTGTGCGTGTGCGTGTGCGTGTGCGTGTGCGTGTGCGTGTGCGTGTGCGTGTGCGTGTGCGTGTGCGTGTGCGTGTGCGTGTGCGTGTGCGTGTGCGTGTGCGTGTGCGTGTGCGTGTGCGTGTGCGTGTGCGTGTGCGTGTGCGTGTGCGTGTGCGTGTGCGTGTGCGTGTGCGTGTGCGTGTGCGTGTGCGTGTGCGTGTGCGTGTGCGTGTGCGTGTGCGTGTGCGTGTGCGTGTGCGTGTGCGTGTGCGTGTGCGTGTGCGTGCGTGTGCGTGTGCGTGTGCGTGTGCGTGTGCGTGTGCGTGTGCGTGTGCGTGTGCGTGTGCGTGTGCGTGTGCGTGTGCGTGTGCGTGTGCGTGTGCGTGTGCGTGTGCGTGTGCGTGTGCGTGTGCGTGTGCGTGTGCGTGTGCGTGTGCGTGTGCGTGTGCGTGTGCGTGTGCGTGTGCGTGTGCGTGTGCGTGTGCGTGTGCGTGTGCGTGTGCGTGTGCGTGTGCGTGTGCGTGTGCGTGTGCGTGTGCGTGTGCGTGTGCGTGTGCGTGTGCGTGTGCGTGTGCGTGTGCGTGTGCGTGTGCGTGTGCGTGTGCGTGTGCGTGTGCGTGTGCGTGTGCGTGTGCGTGTGCGTGTGCGGTGAGTGTGCGTGTGCGTGTGCGTGTGCGTGTGCGTGTGCGTGTGCGTGTGCGTGTGCGTGTGCGTGTGCGTGTGCGTGTGCGTGTGCGTGTGCGTGTGCGTGTGCGTGTGCGTGTGCGTGTGCGTGTGCGTGTGCGTGTGCGTGTGCGTGTGCGTGTGCGTGTGCGTGTGCGTGTGCGTGTGCGTGTGCGTGTGCGTGTGCGTGTGCGTGTGCGTGTGCGTGTGCGTGTGCGTGTGCGTGTGCGTGTGCGTGTGCGTGTGCGTGTGCGTGTGCGTGTGCGTGTGCGTGTGCGTGTGCGTGTGCGTGTGCGTGTGCGTGTGCGTGTGCGTGTGCGTGTGCGTGTGCGTGTGCGTGTGCGTGTGCGTGTGCGTGTGCGTGTGCGTGTGCGTGTGCGTGTGCGTGTGCGTGTGCGTGTGCGTGTGCGTGTGCGTGTGCGTGTGCGTGTGCGTGTGCGTGTGCGTGTGCGTGTGCGTGTGGCGTGTGCGTGTGCGTGTGCGTGTGCGTGTGCGTGTGCGTGTGCGTGTGCGTGTGCGTGTGCGTGTGCGTGTGCGTGTGCGTGTGCGTGTGCGTGTGCGTGTGCGTGTGCGTGTGCGTGTGCGTGTGCGTGTGCGTGTGCGTGTGCGTGTGCGTGTGCGTGTGCGTGTGCGTGTGCGTGTGCGTGTGCGTGTGCGTGTGCGTGTGCGTGTGCGTGTGCGTGTGCGTGTGCGTGTGCGTGTGCGTGTGCGTGTGCGTGTGCGTGTGCGTGTGCGTGTGCGTGTGCGTGTGCGTGTGCGTGTGCGTGTGCGTGTGCGTGTGCGTGTGCGTGTGCGTGTGCGTGTGCGTGTGCGTGTGCGTGTGCGTGTGCGTGTGCGTGTGCGTGTGCGTGTGCGTGTGCGTGTGCGTGTGCGTGTGCGTGTGCGTGTGCGTGTGCGTGTGCGTGTGCGTGTGCGTGTGCGTGTGCGTGTGCGTGTGCGTGTGCGTGTGCGTGTGCGTGTGCGTGTGCGTGTGCGTGTGCGTGTGCGTGTGCGTGTGCGTGTGCGTGTGCGTGTGCGTGTGCGTGTGCGTGTGCGTGTGCGTGTGCGTGTGCGTGTGCGTGTGCGTGTGCGTGTGCGTGTGCGTGTGCGTGTGCGTGTGCGTGTGCGTGTGCGTGTGCGTGTGCGTGTGCGTGTGCGTGTGCGTGTGCGTGTGCGTGTGCGTGTGCGTGTGCGTGTGCGTGTGCGTGCGTGTGCGTGTGCGTGTGCGTGTGCGTGTGCGTGTGCGTGTGCGTGTGCGTGTGCGTGTGCGTGTGCGTGTGCGTGTGCGTGTGCGTGTGCGTGTGCGTGTGCGTGTGCGTGTGCGTGTGCGTGTGCGTGTGCGTGTGCGTGTGCGTGTGCGTGTGCGTGTGCGTGTGCGTGTGCGTGTGCGTGTGCGTGTGCGTGTGCGTGTGCGTGTGCGTGTGCGTGTGCGTGTGCGTGTGCGTGTGCGTGTGCGTGTGCGTGTGCGTGTGCGTGTGCGTGTGCGTGTGCGTGTGCGTGTGCGTGTGCGTGTGCGTGTGCGTGTGCGTGTGCGTGTGCGTGTGCGTGTGCGTGTGCGTGTGCGTGTGCGTGTGCGTGTGCGTGTGCGTGTGCGTGTGCGTGTGCGTGTGCGTGTGCGTGTGCGTGTGCGTGTGCGTGTGCGTGTGCGTGTGCGTGTGCGTGTGCGTGTGCGTGTGCGTGTGCGTGTGCGTGTGCGTGTGCGTGTGCGTGTGCGTGTGCGTGTGCGTGTGCGTGTGCGTGTGCGTGTGCGTGTGCGTGTGCGTGTGCGTGTGCGTGTGCGTGTGCGTGTGCGTGTGCGTGTGCGTGTGCGTGTGCGTGTGCGTGTGCGTGTGCGTGTGCGTGTGCGTGTGCGTGTGCGTGTGCGTGTGCGTGTGCGTGTGCGTGTGCGTGTGCGTGTGCGTGTGCGTGTGCGTGTGCGTGTGCGTGTGCGTGTGCGTGTGCGTGTGCGTGTGCGTGTGCGTGTGCGTGTGCGTGTGCGTGTGCGTGTGCGTGTGCGTGTGCGTGTGCGTGTGCGTGTGCGTGTGCGTGTGCGTGTGCGTGTGCGTGTGCGTGTGCGTGTGCGTGTGCGTGTGCGTGTGCGTGTGCGTGTGCGTGTGCGTGTGCGTGTGCGTGTGCGTGTGCGTGTGCGTGTGCGTGTGCGTGTGCGTGTGCGTGTGCGTGTGCGTGTGCGTGTGCGTGTGCGTGTGCGTGTGCGTGTGCGTGTGCGTGTGCGTGTGCGTGTGCGTGTGCGTGTGCGTGTGCGTGTGCGTGTGCGTGTGCGTGTGCGTGTGCGTGTGCGTGTGCGTGTGCGTGTGCGTGTGCGTGTGCGTGTGCGTGTGCGTGTGCGTGTGCGTGTGCGTGTGCGTGTGCGTGTGCGTGTGCGTGTGCGTGTGCGTGTGCGTGTGCGTGTGCGTGTGCGTGTGCGTGTGCGTGTGCGTGTGCGTGTGCGTGTGCGTGTGCGTGTGCGTGTGCGTGTGCGTGTGCGTGTGCGTGTGCGTGTGCGTGTGCGTGTGCGTGTGCGTGTGCGTGTGCGTGTGCGTGTGCGTGTGCGTGTGCGTGTGCGTGTGCGTGTGCGTGTGCGTGTGCGTGTGCGTGTGCGTGTGCGTGTGCGTGTGCGTGTGCGTGTGCGTGTGCGTGTGCGTGTGCGTGTGCGTGTGCGTGTGCGTGTGCGTGTGCGTGTGCGTGTGCGTGTGCGTGTGCGTGTGCGTGTGCGTGTGCGTGTGCGTGTGCGTGTGCGTGTGCGTGTGCGTGTGCGTGTGCGTGTGCGTGTGCGTGTGCGTGTGCGTGTGCGTGTGCGTGTGCGTGTGCGTGTGCGTGTGCGTGTGCGTGTGCGTGTGCGTGTGCGTGTGCGTGTGCGTGTGCGTGTGCGTGTGCGTGTGCGTGTGCGTGTGCGTGTGCGTGTGCGTGTGCGTGTGCGTGTGCGTGTGCGTGTGCGTGTGCGTGTGCGTGTGCGTGTGCGTGTGCGTGTGCGTGTGCGTGTGCGTGTGCGTGTGCGTGTGCGTGTGCGTGTGCGTGTGCGTGTGCGTGTGCGTGTGCGTGTGCGTGTGCGTGTGCGTGTGCGTGTGCGTGTGCGTGTGCGTGTGCGTGTGCGTGTGCGTGTGCGTGTGCGTGTGCGTGTGCGTGTGCGTGTGCGTGTGCGTGTGCGTGTGCGTGTGCGTGTGCGTGTGCGTGTGCGTGTGCGTGTGCGTGTGCGTGTGCGTGTGCGTGTGCGTGTGCGTGTGCGTGTGCGTGTGCGTGTGCGTGTGCGTGTGCGTGTGCGTGTGCGTGTGCGTGTGCGTGTGCGTGTGCGTGTGCGTGTGCGTGTGCGTGTGCGTGTGCGTGTGCGTGTGCGTGTGCGTGTGCGTGTGCGTGTGCGTGTGCGTGTGCGTGTGCGTGTGCGTGTGCGTGTGCGTGTGCGTGTGCGTGTGCGTGTGCGTGTGCGTGTGCGTGTGCGTGTGCGTGTGCGTGTGCGTGTGCGTGTGCGTGTGCGTGTGCGTGTGCGTGTGCGTGTGCGTGTGCGTGTGCGTGTGCGTGTGCGTGTGCGTGTGCGTGTGCGTGTGCGTGTGCGTGTGCGTGTGCGTGTGCGTGTGCGTGTGCGTGTGCGTGTGCGTGTGCGTGTGCGTGTGCGTGTGCGTGTGCGTGTGCGTGTGCGTGTGCGTGTGCGTGTGCGTGTGCGTGTGCGTGTGCGTGTGCGTGTGCGTGTGCGTGTGCGTGTGCGTGTGCGTGTGCGTGTGCGTGTGCGTGTGCGTGTGCGTGTGCGTGTGC